>JBAIZL010000001.1:50786270-50831270 GCA_036971475.1 Prosapia bicincta | reverse complement strand
TTTATTAAAAGTTTCCTGTTATATAAATATATATATATATATATATATATATATATATATATATATATATATATATAGGCCTACATGCATATAAACACACACACACACACACACTTTATATTTTATACAAAAAAGTATATATAAAGAAACACTTGTGTATTGTGTACATATATATATATATATATATATATATATATATATATATATATATATATATATAATATTCTTAGAAAATATTCTAAATGTATAAATTATTAGTTAAAAGAAAAAAAAGTAGACCCTAATATTTCAGTATTTCATTAACTCAATTAAAATTGTTAATATATTTTCATTATATGATTTTTGACGATAATTGTAATGTTTTAAAATTCCTTATAATTTCAGAAACAAATAACAATAGTTATACAAAATTTTTTGGTGATACATAATGTGACTCGCAGAGATAAAATATTACGGCCATGTGCTTAAAGTGAAGACATTAAAATGTAATATTTACGCTTTAAAAAAATTTAATTAAAATGTGAACATATTTATTACGTCGCTATCTGTTATAAATTGTTAACTAATAGTTAGTGTTAAACTATATTATATACGATTATTGTGACAATAACAAAAAAGTGGTAATGATATTGTATTATAATGGTTGGTAAGAGCTCATTGTAAAAAATCAATAAAACATTTGCAGAAGTTTCGTCTTTCTCAACTTCTGCAGTTGACTCATTTCGGATGTCCTAAATTTATCAGAACAATCTGTGTATCGTTGTACCTAGTAGTATCTATGACTGTGTAATTCATTTTTGTACTTTAAACGTATAAAGTATTTTTGTACGTATATAGTTTTAGTAGATTTAAAACATCAGAAGCGAGTCAACTAAAATAGTTTAGGCTATGGCATCCATAGGAGAGACATAAGATTCGTGTACTCAGTATATCTATACAAAGCCTAGCACAAACATAAAATATTAAAATGAGCTGATATAAGTGTTTCATTTTAGAAAATATTTTAAATATGTGTTCTTTTGTTATATTAAACACACGAGGGATATGTATGACGTTGTATCTTATAATTTAAGACCCAATATTAAAATTGTATGAAGTAATAGTAACCTTTGATTTTGTGTTACACATTTTTCTACTAAGAAATTAATTTACAATATAACAAATTTTTATTAAAGATTTTACTCAACGTTTTATAATCAAATCATAAAAATTGTCTATGAACTTCTGTAGTGAATTATCTTTTACATGTAGTCTCTAAATTTGTACTGTTTACTTTTCCACACATTCGTAGAAAGATTTGACGTTGAAACCAAATTATTTGTAACTTACTATTCAAGTTTGGCTTATTGTTTGAATTGAAGATGATTTATCGATAGTTAACATTTAAATTCATTTTGACGATAGCTAAAAGATATACTACAAATTTGAAAAATGCTTTTGATTGGTAGGCTACCAAAACTGAATTTGTTCGTTTGTTGAAAGATTGTCTTACCGAGTGCAAACAATGTCCAGATATCAAACATCTGGCTCACCGAAAAGCTGTTGGTAAGCTGACGGTAGGCCTAATAGTGGTTTTCACCCATTATTGCTATTATTTACGCCAATTCTGTCACTTTTCTATGCTAACAAAAATAAATGCCATAGATTATTTATGACAAATAATTATCGGTTGGAAAACACAGTCAAAAGGTCCACCACTGCACATTGATAAGAACAGTAATAAAAACGTTTGTAAGGTATTTTAAAACAATTTTGTTTAGTAATGGTTGATTAACGATTAAATCTACAGTTACAACCGTATTTCTTAGAACGTTTTATTTATTGGAATAATCCATTTTAAAACAAATAATCCAAAACCTGAAGGGAGACTAGCTTTGAAAGTAATGAATGGAGCACACATGTACACATACGTTCTTTGATGCCGAGTTTATGACCTGGACACAGTGTATTTACACAAGTGCTTCATACAAGGTGAAACCTGTGTCGTTGTCGGTAAAAACGTTTGCGTACTAACAGGAAGTAACGAACATTTAATAAATGGCTTTCGTTCGCATTAAAAGAAGGCCTTATAAAGCGGCACGCACAGCGTGTTTGACGTCACGTCAGCGAAATTCCCTAGTTGAGCGCAGTTCTTTTGCTGGAGTGTATTTACACAAGTGCTTCATACAAGGTGAAACCTGTGTCGTTGTCGGTAAAAACGTTTGCGTACTAACAGGAAGTAACGAACATTTAATAAATGGCTTTCGTTCGCATTAAAAGAAGGCCTTATAAAGCGGCACGCACAGCGTGTTTGACGTCACGTCAGCGAAATTCTCTAGATGAGCGCAGTTCTTTTGCTGGAGTGTATTTACACAAGTGCTTCATACAAGGCGAAACCTGTGTCGTTGTCGGTGAAAATGTTTGCGTACTAACAGGAAGTAACGAACATTTAATAAGTGGCTTTCGCTCGCATTAAAAGAAGGCCTTATAAAGCGGCACGCACAGCGTGTTTGACGTCACGTCAGCGAAATTCTCTAGATGAGCGCAGTTCTTTTGCTGGAGTGTATTTACACTAGGACTTCATACAAGACGAAACCTGTGTCGTTGTCAGTGAAAATGTTTGAGTACTAGTAGGAAGTAAGTGACGGACGATTGTTTAATAAATGGCATTTTTTGCTTGAGATTATTTAAACGCGCAAATATTAGAGGGTTTTAAACGATCTTAAAAATTTTTTACAACAATTTCAACACTTTTTGATAGGTAGAGGTTTTTTTCAGATATTTCTCTCAAAGCCCAAAAACTAAAAAAAAATATATAGAAGGCTAGGCACTTACGTGACACACACACACACACACACACACACACATATGTGTGTGTGTGTGTGTATAATTTTTATAAATATCTTATTTGTTCTTAAAGACTTGAAACGCTAAGCATAAGTTTTTGTCTTTTATGGCTCTTTAAAGCTCTACCCGACGAGTTTAAATGGACTGCAAAGTCAATCAAGTTTTAAATAATTAATTGGTCTATAATATTCGATAGAAGAGACAGGATAAATAAATATAGACATTTCATTAGAGTATTTTGAAAGAGAATTAAAGAAATAAATATGTTTAAAAGAAGAAGGGGGACCAACCTTGTAACTGTGAATTATATCCTTCCGTCCAGAAGGACTCAAAGACATACTGAAAGTAAGACCACCAAGTGAAACATCTACCCCCAAGAACTTTCCTTACGCCCATGACTTCCTGGGTCGGAAACTAGAGTTGGGACTGAACGCAGGGGCTAAGTGAAACGATATCGTAGTACAAGCATATAATGGCTTGTATATACGCACGCTTGCGTGCGTGCGTGTGTGTGTGTGTGTATTGTATACACGAAGTAGGGATTCCAATACGCATGTGCCGCCCGGAGCCCCAGTTATTGTCTCACAATGATTACACTTTTTAGTTGTGTTTACTACCTTATCTATCCAAAAATATTTAGCGCCTGCGTCTATTTAATACAAGATTTGTATTCTTGTATGTTTTTGATCTTTTGATATTGTAACATAGAATAGATGTGCAATCTAGTACGTCCAAAAACTGAAGAAGCGGCGACAAGAATCGCCACTGAGCCTGGAGATATTTAGCAGTCAAGCTGGGAGAAGTCACCCCCTCCCCGTACAATAGGTCCCTTCTAAGCGCCCTGTTCCTTAACTGTTACTTTTACCAAAGCATAGACGATAACAAAATGATAAAGTTAATTCAAATTCTATTGCCCCTATATTGCCAAAATATTTACTTTGTAAGATATTTTATCGCAACGAAATCTTTAATTTATATTTATAAATAACCTTCTTAACAGGCCATAAGATCATGTATGAAAGTACGTAGTAAACGATTTTATAAATTTATTTCAATTCAAAACACTTTACAGGTCTTTGAAGATAGTATAATTTGAGTTCTTTTTGGGTTCTATTGTGAAAGTATAGGCCTAGCTTCCAGGAATATCGAACGTGTAAATTATAAATACCTCAGTGATGTTTGTACCATATACCAGTCATTAACGTAATCACCTACTCCTATAACTAGGGTACCATTATGTCCCACCCTTAATTCTACCTATATTCCTGTTACTTTTCTTGATCCTTACACCTCGAACGAGGTACATTTTCCTCCGAAGTACAGGGGAGCGCCCTCCTGGAGTTCAGAAGTAAAGATGAAAACATAGTAACAGGAAAAACTGAGAGGAGGTTATCCTTAAAAGTGACATTAATTTTATGGGATGGCTACCAAGATTAAAATAGACAAATTATATGTTTCATATCCATTATTTTTTACCGTTACTACTGTAGCGATACGAGATAAATGCTTAAGATGTTTTTATTATTTATTAAAAAATATTATTACAAAACTCTACTAGGATGGCACTACAGTGTAGCCCTATACACTGTCAACAGATCTATGTAGGAACAGGTAGGCCTATATGTAGTATGGACAACGTAACAAAGCTACGGCAGTACGTGACACCAAAGTCCAATACTCTAGAGGATTTAAATCATTTGAAAAGAATATTATATATCCCCATTCAAAACAGTAACTTTGTTGAGGTAAAAACTTGGCTCAAAGATGAATCGATGACGTGTTCCTCTTTACTAACGTTAGTTCCTACAAACCTAGACAATATATTGGACTGGGTAACACAAAGGTCACTAGATGTTATCATTGTACAAGACTCTTCAATGACGCCAAGAATTGAAACTTCGACACTAAAAATTATAGTTTTTATTGAAAAACCTTGCATTAAAAAGACGTTTTAACTATCAAGAGTACAACATGAATATAACTGCATATGATCATTGCGATGAAATTGTTACCATGTTTTAAACGAAATGATTAAGCTATTGCTTACACTTCTATTGCTACAACGGAACTCAGTTTTCTAGATTGTGGAAAGTAAAGCGTAATTAAGATCAACAATTACGGAAGACAATTGACAGGTCTTACTATGATTCATGCTAATCGCGATATTAAAATAAACAATGAATATGACATCAATGTTTTGCCGAATCAAAACAAAGAAAATAACTTTTGTTTTGTAGAACAAATTTTTCAACAAATTAATAGGTCTACTTGTTTTTAAAAATAAATAATTATTGCTACGTTGGCTAAGTATTTCTTGAGTAGTAAAAATATGTTTTCATTTTTCTTTGAATTTTCTCTAAGTATAATAAATACCCTTAATTTTCTTTCTAATAATAGGTGAAAGAATTTTTATCTTATGACCGCCCCTAAAAAATTATAATTGCGCTAACCCTATACGTGTATCATAATTCTCTCCCATTTACCAGACCAGGGGATTTTATTATTCACTCTCCTCTCATCTCCTCTTAGCCATTAAAAATCTTATTATCTTTTTTAAATTATAAAATGAGAATTAGTAATTTTACGATTTGCGCGAACTTACATACAAAATTCAAACATAAAAGTTTCGCCGAACGTCATGGACAATAAAATACACGAAATGTGCGAATTATATAGATGGAGATCTAGGGTTAACTATGATGGTTACTGTACTCTTCTTTCCCAATTTTTAGTTAAAACGTCATTAGTCTATAAGCCTAAAGTTATAGTTGTAACAAATATTACAAACTTTTATATTCTCCTTGGAAGCGTCTCAGAGGGTTAGGTGACCCTCACACCACACTCGCGCTGACGGTGCCGTGACAATCGCGCACGCCTTTCTAAAACTGATTCCCATCACACGTTATCAAGGCTTTAGACTGACTAAACAACTGTAAGGTTACCGTTATTTAGGCGTGTTTAAAATTAGCCAAGAAGCTTTCGTCATAATGTTTACAACTTATTTATTTTTATTACTTTTTTACTATTATTTTTTTTATTACTTTTTAAACATGTTATTATATCTTAATTTAGATCACAGCCTATTTATATAACGCCTACATTTATTCAAGCATGTGTATGTACGACAAAGTCTTCAGAGATGATCTGATGTCGCCGCTTTTTTCATTATCTATACTATTATATAAAAATCTAATGGTATGTGTGTGTGTGTGTGTGTGTGTGTGTGTGTGTGTGTGTGTGTGTGTGTGTTATTCAATCACGTAAAAACTACTGGACCCATTGAGTTGAAATTTTACATGGACATTCTTAGGGTTCATGTATAACACGTAGGTCTATTTTTATTTAGAAATTCCATCAGGGCACCGCCCCTCTCGCCTTGAAAACTCCTTTAACACTCAGTTATCTATACTCCATTATATACTTGGCTTAATCCGCTGGTAGTGAATGTGTTTGTAATCACCTCTAAAAGTCACTTTTAAACATAACTAAATAGATGATAGTAAATGCTTGTTTTTCATCTTTCAAGGTTAGTTATACTTTACAAATGTCATGTTGCAAGCAGAAGCTTTTCTTCTCTTGGTTTTTCAAGACAATAACCGGTAAAATTTATAAACTATAGTTTGATATATTTATTGGAATTTAATTTCAGTAAATTAAATTTAACCCAAATACACATTAAATCAATACAAATATACGTCAACCCCGTACGGGTACTCTACTAGTTACTAATAACTTTTCCAATTACATCGTCCAACTTCTGGTATTTGGTTTTTCTTCTCTTTCCTGGAATATTCAATTCAGGTCTTATATACCTGAGAGCTGAACACTCAACTCCCTTCTTTAAGTAGATAACATCTCTCTACGCTTCGGGTTTCACCTCCCAAGTACGTTGTTCATCCTACTGTGCCATCAACAGCGTTAGTTAAGCGATGACATCTTTTGTGACAATTCCACTTGTGAATTGAGAATTCTACATTACCAAACCAAGTGTTGACGAAGTCTAAAAAGAAGTAGTGTTAAGTTATTAGGAGCCGGCGATTGTATCTCCAACCAACCATCTGATACGTCTTCCAGTTTTAGGAAAGCCAAAGATGGGCAGATACAAATATGAAGGCGAAGTTCTTAATTCTCTATATATTCGCGCGCTATTCCACGCTCCTGAACCTTCCTCCACATACATTTATTCATGTGAAAAAACAACCTTCTATTTCCGTTGAGGGAAACACTTCTTTGAAGGCAAATAGTGCAGCAGTTTCAAAATCTACAGTCACTGTCTACAGATACACTAATAAACCTGCTCACCCCGAAACTCAAGACTCGAGTGGTGTGCGAAGTGGTTGGTTGAAATTTCCCTAGAAGAGGCGACTCGGAACAGGCTAATTACTTGGTGTGCACGATTGTCATATATTCCGCGCTGACCCGGCCTGGTATCCACCACCCACCGATGGCCCATCTACTAGGCCTACCATTTCCGAAATTTATCGAACTACATTAAATATCGACATAAATACGTCGTGTTTAGTATCTATTTCCAAGGAATAACACATAAAATAAAAAATGACTGCAGCAATTTTAAAATATAACAGTTTAAATAGCTTTAGTTTTGTAAACCCAGGCCTAGTAACTTATGAGAAACCATCGGCGGAAGGTAGTCAGGTCAGAGTGTGAGTGTGTGCGCGTTTGGAGGTGCGAGGATCCCTTAATCCTCTGGGGTTCTTCCGAGTCTGGATGTCCTATGATTACCAACCTCTATTGTATAAAGTTATTGGTGATTAAGTAGTTAAAATAGTTAGTGAAAGTGAAGGATAATTCATTTCCGGATTATTTTTTTTTACATTATTTTACAGAGTGGTAAATTACTTAGTGATAAAAACATTTAATGTCGAGTGTGAAAATAAAACCAACTCACAAAATTAGTAAAATTAGAATCAGTTATTCCATTAGTCTTACAATTCACTTTTTATAACCGCAGTATACGTGTTTTTATTAAAGTTGTCTTCAATTTGTCTAGTATCTTTTTAAAGATGAAATATACAGTATTTTAAAAAAATCTTGTGGTTGATACTTGTGGTTAGTAGGGGAAAGCAATTTTGTCTTTATATAACTTATTCATTTACATTCATAATAATACTTGAGTTATCAGTTTTTATAAATCGTATAACGAATTAAAATACTATTATTGTATTTATTGTTATACTATTGTAGTACTATAGTTATGTATTCGACATTTAATATTATTTTTTAATAAATTCGATGAATACAAGTAATTTAAAGCATACTTTCATAAAACAAAATAAAAAATTTCAGTCTCAGTGCGGTTTTATCATTGACATTCATTTGGTTCGCAACTATTTCATTGCTAACTATTGAGAAACAAAATAGTAAAATAATTTACGCTATTACAAAAAACACCCTACCAGTAACTAAAACAATCGGGACAAAAAACTCATTTGTACTTTAGTGTTATAATGAAATACAACATTTCATTGTAGTGTTGCAAAACAATACGGATTTATAGCTTTCAACAACACATTAAACGGGCACCATTTCAAATAGAGCAGAAAGTCGCCCGTTGTGTTGTTTTACGATGTAACTACAGCAGCTGTTTATACATTCGTCGAAATGTCAAATAAGCCGTGTAGTAATGTACAAGGAAGCATGCGTCTTTATGGAAACATAAATAACAACTGAATACATACATTCTCTCCGGCTGCTGAGAAATGGCTTCAAGATCCAGAACAAATGCAGAATTAAAGTTTGTTCTATAGAAGCCACATATGGTTCCTATTGACTTTCCAGCTCACTCCCTGGTATAATGTACATAGCACGTACATAAAATGTACTTATATAGGCCTACTACTTCACAGTTCGGTTTCATGAAACATCTCTTGTGACTCGTGCGTCAACATCCGGGGAACTATTACTATATTTTGCATGCCCCCTATTTCAGTTTCGAGTATGTAACAGAAGATGACGTGCAAGACACTCCACACATAGTCCCACTAATACTTGTGTAATTTCCTTTTCTAGCCCTTACCATAAGAACAGGCCAGTCCCCCAATCGTTCCTGTATGATCTATCACTTGGTTTTTCCTGGCAGTATTTCTTTTTTGACAAGTTTTTTTATCCCATTAACTTCAATAATTTCTGTTCAATTCCGTACACTTCCGGCAGAAATATAACAGGAGATTGAAATTATTTTGTCTTATAAAGCGCCATATTTGTTTAAATTGTAGTGAAAGAAAAAGATATAACAGAAATAATGTGATTTTTATTTATCTAATTTATATCAAAAAAAAATTTACATTGTAAGGTAATTTACAAATTAAATCTTGGTTTTAAAATTTTGTACTTTCTATTTCTTATAGTACAGTTTATTTTTGGAATATAAAAAATCTGTTGATTCTACATTATTCTATAAGCAGTAGAATCTGTGTTATATTTAGATCGCTTGTAGCTTTAATGTAATTTTCAGTCTTTGTAAGTTGTTTTAATCTTTAAGCTGTTCGTCTCCCCTGGGTAGTGCTAAGTAACCAGCTGAGTTGGCTGTGAACACAAGCCAAATAGAGACAATGCGAAAATAGGATTAGCAGCCTCAGATATTTCCCTCTGTGCAACCCTCAAAAGATGGAGTTTACGTGCTGATTATATTACAGTGCACTCTATTGGAAAAACATAATAACAGTCGTGGGATTACCAATAGAAATTTAACGTAGAATAATTTGATTTATGAAATAATATCATGTATGTAACATAAGAGATACGAGTAAAGCAAGATACTTAAAATGCGCACGAAGAAAGTTCACCGACTACTGGAGGTGGAAGGTTAATCAGCTGTATATCCCTATTTCGCATCTAGCCACAGTGGTTGTGGTGGATCGATATGTATAGTATATGTACTCGTATATCGGAGGTTCGACCATCCTGAGTCACCCCCACTCTAATTTCAAGTAACTCACTACGTATCGGATGGACAAGTCTCTTGCTACACCTCACCACTATAAAAGTCTTCAATTTGTCTTATAAATTTATTGAATTTGCTGATGTCCTAAATACAGTATCGAACGGATGCAATATAACACGTAATATAACGTGATTTATTATTGTAACTTTACAGATTTTAATTTTAATTAGATATACAATAACCACAGTGGTACAATATATTGCAATAAAAACATTGCAAAAACCCCCATACCATAAAAACAACTAATATTACAATTTCCCTAAGATTTCGATGACATAATCATCAGAAGGTCTTATTACAATCTAGAAAACAATAATTTACAAAATAGACTGACTTAGTAATATTGTAACTAACTAATAATATTAGTTATTTTTTATTATTTTTGTGGTATGGTGGGGTTTTCCAATATTTTATTGTAA
This sequence comes from Prosapia bicincta, assembly GCA_036971475.1. NCBI lineage: Eukaryota > Metazoa > Arthropoda > Insecta > Hemiptera > Cercopidae > Prosapia > Prosapia bicincta. The sequence goes on along the minus strand of JBAIZL010000001.1, from coordinate 50,821,061 downwards.
TTAAATTTGATAGGAATCATATTTAACAAGGCCTGTTAATTTAACTTAAATGGTCAAGTAATTAACAAGTTATTATATGAAATAACTATATTTAACATATTAAATAATATAATTTTACATAGATTAACATTTTAATTTACTGCTAATGTACAATGCAAAGTGTAAAGTAAAGCACAGATAATCAAAATAGCTGAAATCATAAGCTATCACACAAGTTAATCAAATACATGATATTTCAGAGTAATAAGGGAAATTTCATTTGAAAAAGATTTAAACATTACCTCCAAAACACCTCTAAGTGAAGATTAAAAGAGCCATTAACATTGACCTACTTCCACTTTGTACTGTCAGGAATCTTTGGGACACTTCGTTGATATTCGGATTGTTACACATTCTTGTTGGAATTATTAAGTGATGACGTCACGTTCTACCGATTCAAACGATTTTATACGCCATGCCTTAAGAAATTTCACCTATACAATGTTCCTAACACTTTATAAACTATTACACTCAGAACGATTCCATATTTTTAAAATATATAAATAAGGTGTACTTTAAACATGTTTTAATTAAGTTTTTGGAGTAGAAAAGTATCACAGTGAATGATTGTGACCAGAGTTGGTAAAATACACTGTAATAATAAAATTCTAAAGCTAAACAAATTTCAACAATTAAGGTCATGGTGTACACTGCAACTTCGGGCTTTTTAGTGTTGTGTAAAAGCAACATACCAAAAACCAAACACAACAGTAAAAATAGAAAGTGTTGACTAACGGCAAACTCATAAATCTTGGAGACAATAAGATTCCATCTTCTTGCCAACAAAAGTTATCATTATTCAGAGTTTATATTTAGATGCACTACTGGATCAAATATCTGTGAAAGGTTAAGTGCCTAGAACCACATGGATGGCTTGAACTGTCAAATTGGTGGTGTCACAAATTTCATAAATTAAAGTTGTTGCTCTGTCTTATATTATTGTTTACCTTGGAACCTCCTAATCGCTTTCTCTTTACACAGACACATACACACACACTCACGTACACGTCACACACACACACACACACACACACACACACACACACACACACACACACAAACACACACACTCACACTTACGTACACATACACACACACACACACACACACACACACACACACACACACACACACACACACACACACAAACACACACACACACATGCTCATACACACGCGCGCGCGCGCACGCGTCCGTGCACACGCAACGTTTAATACGGCCAACTGCGTACAATGTAACCAAGAGTGTACAATAGAACTAAAAGCGTACAATTGGGCCATCATCATACAATATGGCGAAGAGTATAAAGTAAAACCAAGAACGACCAACAGGACCAATAGCGTACGATAAGGCCAAGATTAAAGAATAAAACCAACCGCACCCAATATTTCCAACAGTGTACAATAGGATCAACAGCATACGTATATTAAAACCAACAACGTATTAATAGAATAAAAAAAAGTCAATAAGGCTAATTCATTTTCAGGAATAATATTTGGTGAAATGTTTCTCCAAAAACCTCTTAACGTTTTCAAGCGGTTCTTAGAAATTTCCAAGTCAGCAAGATAAATTCTTACAAACTTTAAATGTTATTTCCATTTCCATTAAATGCGTCTTAAACCTTCATATTAAAAAAAATATTTTTTTTTTATTTAGATGTTTTTTGGAGTTATAGAGTTTTATTCCCGTGCGACTTTATTCCCGTGTTTCATTTCCGTAATGTTGTTGACCTTTTCATAAACCACAGTGAAATCCAGGTCACACTTTTGTTCCTCAACTCATCGCAGGTGCAGGTTGTGTGTTTATATAGTAAACCATGCCTAGCAATTACTTCTGTAAGTGACATAAAAAATATTATACGTTTAAAACCTAAAAAAATAACAGCATGCTTAATTTACAATTCAAGTAAATTTGTGATAAATTCAATCGCGTCTTCAACAGTGTCTGAAAATCTATATCTCCATCATGAGACAGCGATGAAGATGGCTCAGTAGTCTTCAGTAAGTTATTCATAAATGTATTAAGATTAATTTCCTAAGCTCAAATGTTAACTTTTTTTCGATTGCCATGAACAATAAAATCCACGAATCTATCCACGAATAACACTGAAAGACAAAATATCATTTAACACGGTTTTTAAAAAAATGAAAAAAACTTGAAAGATTTTTGCCGAATAATTAAGTCTTTACGAAATACAATACATTCATGTTAGTGTTTTGAACAGATTATAAATTGGAAACATTCTGTAAAAATAAATTTAACCGATATACTTGAACGCACAACTCACATGCAGAACTAGCATTGAGCCGTAAGATACCTACGGCGATATCTACAAACACCATTGCCAGGCCCATACAACCCTCGTGGTAGTTACTTCTGACAAGACATCCTCGTCTCAAGGCAGTGCATACTCTAACCGATCCACTAAGGAAGGATTCAGGAATGAATTGCTCATTTTCCATTGGGAATTGGAATGCAATGGAAAGAAACAAAACTGAAATGAGCAGGATAAAAAAACAAGTAAAGCATCTTATATATAAGAAACAAATTTAAAATCTGTTTATATTACTTACATTTGAATGATTCTGTTTGCACTATTGTAAAATACTCAAGAAATGAGATATTAAAGTAATTTTTGTTTTTGTTTAAGTAGACACGGTATTTTATCACATAATTTATCTTTTGCTGATTATTTTTTTAACCTCTCTTATATAGGCCTTAAAAAGGTAAAAGGCTATATTAATTCATAATTTTACTGTGTATGGTAATTTATTAAAATTATTATATTATTTCCTTCAAAACTAGAATTAAATTGTTATGTTTACCTGCGTAGTCGCATTATTGCAAACAATAATTCCAAGTTATAAATATTGCTAAAGCTCCAGTACTATCTTAAAAAATTTGTTTAGATCCATTTAAAGTATTTAATTATAAAAATTGAACCTAATTATTCACAACCCGCACAAAACGGAATCATCCGGACTCGGTGCTCATTGAGTGAAACGAGTGAACGAATCCTGTTTGATCGAAATTGCCGTTACCTTGGTTATTTGAAGCCATTCCGATAACAAACTTCATTTACTCAACGGTTTGGTGTCCCACAATTTTCTAAATAGAATTCTTTTAGAAATATAAACAATATGACCGGAAGTAGTTAAGACTTGTACAGTAATTTAGAATCGAAATAGATGACTTTTGTAAACAATTTTAAAGAGAACTTTCAGCTGTCACTAATGTGTTTACGAAGGATAGGATTGTAAACATAAGTAGGATTATGGTAGGGACATAAACCCTCTTGTAGAGAAGCAGTAGAGAGATAATTACATCACTTTCTACCGAGAGGTAAGTAGACCTACCGTCTGTCAGAGATAAAGACGTGTCCACACACATTGTAATAAGAAGGATAAGGGAGAGTTGGTGGAATATGGAACCACTAAGGGCGTTAAATATTGATGCAAAGGAATTGGGAATGGGGGAAAATTATCGTATAGCGTGTGCTAAAGTAGACCAGCTCTTGGCCAGGGCGATAAAAACTAATATTGAAACGTAAAAAAGCTTTTTATATTAGTTATTTTTAAAATCCTATCCCTTGTATACTGTAGTGCAATTTCCAATATTTCACACTATATTGTGTAATTTCCATTCTGCGAGAAACCTGTTCCATATCATTAAACTCGGTAAAGTCTCAAGTCTTACAAACAATGAGTTCAATAAGAACTTTAAAAATCTTTAATCATAACATTCCAATAACTAACAGTTTTGTTCGAACGTTACTTTTGTACCAGTAGCAACAGCGCACTGTACTATGTCTAGACATACCCTATGAAGTATTCAGTTAGGATAGATTTGGTTGTAATTTTATACAACATTCCTATATATCTATATTAAAATATAAAAAACAAATTGACACATGTAAAGTATGTCAGCCGAAACATTTTACCGGCCGATGCAGAAATTTATAATGAATATTTTAATATAAGTACATAGTAATGTTGTATAAAATTACAACCAAATCTATCCTGACTGGATTTTTTATAGGTTCATACATATATATATATATATATATATATATATATATATATATATATATATATATATATATATATATATATATATATATATATATATATATATATATATATGTATATATATATATGTATATATATATGTATATATATATGTATATATATATATATATATATATATATATGTATATATATATATATATATATATGTATATATATATATGTATATATATATATATATATATATATATATATATATAAAGAACATAAATCAAAACACAAATACAAGAATTATAATTGAATTTACAATTCAAAGCTTTTCGTTGGCTAACAGTACCAACATCATCCTATACTGTTAGCCAACGAAAAGCTTTGAATTGTAAATTCAATTATAATTCTTGTATTTGTATTTTGACTTATGTTCTTTATTAATACACAAGAATACATATTGCGATATATATATATATATATATACATATATATATATATATATACATATATATATATATATATATATATATATATATATATATATATATATATATATGTATATATATATGTATGTATGTATGTATGTATATATATATATATATATATATATATATATATATATATATATATATTTAATAAATTAAAAATATTTCAAAAACAAGAATACTTTTAATGAATATATATTCAAAGCTTTTCGCCGATAAAATAGTATCAGCATCTTCAGGAAAATAATTATCTAATGTTAGATAGTTAACTAATATAGTTAATAAAGTAAAAATATTTTAAAAACAAGAATACTTTTGTAATAGAATAGAGTAATAGAATACTTATTATTCATAATAATATATGCATTAAAAGTATTCTTGTTTTTGAAATATTTTATTTTTATTATATATATATATATATATATATATATATATATATATATATATATATATATATATATATATATATATGTATATATATAATTTCGTAAGCCAAATTTTGAGAGAACAATTGTGGGAGTTTGGAAGGTCGTACACAGCAGAAATATGGCTCAAATTAAAGGTATTGAAACGAAGGGGCGGAGAAAAATATACTTTTTTCTCAATTTAAAAACATTTATAGGGCTTTGAGGAACTTAAAATACCCAAAATCTCCATAAGAAATACATTGCAATGAAAAACAGCTGAGTATAATTTTCAAATATTTCATCTGAGTATAGCTGAGAAACAGCTGTACAAATATTGTATGAAAAATAGCTGAGTACAAATATTTTAACGGTATTAGAGATATGAATGAGGTTTAGTTAATGGAGTACGTCTCATCGTACTACATATGTTCGACTAGTGTAATAAATTATAAATAATCACTGGTTCTGGAAAAGGAAACATGATATATTTACCAAGAATTAAATTAATATCAACAGATCCTAACATGCCATTTCAAATGAAAAGGAACCGATTTCCTTTTTGACTTGATTTTAAATAAGGTTCAGGGCCAAAGATTCTTAAGAGCAGGGTTTCAATTGACCAAACCTGCTTTTACACATGTTCAACTTTATGTTGCATTAGGTCGAATAAAATCTCGAGATGGAAGATACATATTGATAATATGATTGGTAAAAATATCAAATTTAAAATAAATTCACAAGAAATATAGTTTCTAAGAAAATGTTGTAAAGAAAAACTTGAATTATATTAAATATAATTTGTATTTAAAATCAAATTACTATGCAAAGTTTAAAATTTCTTTCAATATGAATAGGGGCATTTGTCCCTACAAGCCCCTAGCTATATTAATGTCTAGACGTAGTATAGTGCGCTGTTGCTACTGCGCGCCTAAAAACGTAGTCCCAACTAAAATGTGATAAAATATTATCCTTCCGTGGTGATGAAAAAATGTAAATACTTTTCGAGCCATTTTACTAATTTTAAGGTAAAAAAAATCAAGGTAAAACATTGATTTTGTAAAGTCTCAGGTGACCCTGAAAGGGGGTGGGGGTGAAATAATTTTTTTCCAAAATTGTACTTATTTGGGACGTCAGCGAAAGTGTTTTTATTATTTTTTGTATTCCTTATGAGATTCTGCATCGCCCGTTAAAATTTTTCAGCCGAAGTCCCTTACGTGGATAAAGTATACAATTACCTACATTTAAATTATTTCGTATATACTAATAGACATTTATACTAATACTAATATGCTAATACAATGAATTTAAAAAAAAAGAATACTAGTACATTGAAGAAACAATACTGTTTTATCAAGAACTTATAACCTTGAACAGTTCCCTTGGCAGTCAGTAAACAGTGAAGGTTAGGTGTTCAAGAAAATGCTGACACACTGGTCAGCGAAAAGCTTAGAGTAGTATTGTTTGTTCAATGTATTTTTGTTTTTTAAATAGTTTATATTAAATACATGTTAAAACAAAAAAACTAACGCCGTTGCCTTCCGTCCTTCCTTCAAGCCATTCTTCCATTTACTGGTTTTCTCATTCTCAATATACTACTCTTCCCCTCTTTGTAACCCCCAAACCTTTTTGTATTTCTTCCTTTACAGTGATCTCCATTCTGTGAACATACTCACGGGTTCTGGCATAATTATCTTAACTCATACCAACGAAATAGATGTTTTTCTTCAATAAACATTCGTCTAACATTTCCTGCAGTTCTTATTGTTGTTTTTTTTTTTTAATTATCCACAGTTTTTCGATAGCCTCCTAACACTGATAGGGAGATATACAGAGGGAAGTTACGTTAAAATTTCGGAAACCCAATAATAAAATTTAACATACATTTTAAAAAAATACCAGTTATTTATTCTGTTTAAGATTGAATTTAATTGAAATATTCCAATCTATTCACTTACAAAATATTTAAATAAATCGTTAATATGTTTTAAATTTGTTCATTAATTTTTATGTAATATTTTCTGTTTATTATTTTACAAATATTGCTTTTACATGTAAAAGTAAAAATATTAAAGTTTTAAAATTGTTTTAATTATCAACTGTTTTAATCCCAGTAAATATCCTATAACTTTAGTTAAAATCCTAATTAAATATCATAGTTAATACCCTACTTAAATATCCTAGTTTAGTTAAAATTCAATGTATTAGGTCGTATCATGACCAATTAGATGTATCTAGTGGAAATATTATTCAGTAATATGTATTTATAAATATATATATATATATATATATATATATATATATATATATATATATATATATATATTAGTAGGGCCGTAATTGGGTTAGGAATACAAACACATGGTGTGAGATGATTTTATCTGATATTTTTAAAAATCCAAAAGAAAACATGTGTCTTTAACTTATTTGGCTTTCGTATACTGAACTATTTTCGGACAACAATTATATTACATTAAAATAATATATAATTAGGCGTTATTATAATATATAATATAGGCGTTTTAATGGTTTGGTTAAACAGTTGAAACCTAGTGTAACATAAATTATTCAAATACTAATAGGGCATATTGTGAATTTCTAAACAAAATGTATAGAGCCTATTTTATTATTTAAAAAGTAAAGACACGCTTTACCAGAAAACTCGCTCTCCCACGCACCCGCCCACAACCACATACCGACGCTCTAATTAGTGGAATCTACAATAATATTCTACTACATAAAAACAATTTAGAAATAAAATCAAATTAAATTATCAAAGATCCAATGATTAAACTGAGCTGTACTGAACCAATAACTGGTCCTGGGAATACGAGAAAATTGTGACAACGCAGTGTCGTTAACAAGAGTACACCTTATCTTAACCGCGGTAAATAGAGGCAACTACTCGCTATCTGGACTGAGTTCGCTTCAAACACTACGTATTATTCTTCTTGGGCAAATTAACAGAGGGAATATAAATATGATATACTATTTGAAGACAATAAATAAGTTTCACATCTTAAGTAAGTATTGGTATTTATTTCACGTTCCCACGTAATTGATTTTAGCAAAAACATTATACTGGACGATGGAGAAAGTCATCAGAAATACGAAAAAAATTATAAAAACCTTAGCTCACGCCCCAAAAATTAAAAATGTTTGAATAAAAATCCTCCCCCCCCTTCTGCAGTAGGGGAAGGACGGGCAAAGTGGCCACTCTTTTGTTTGCTGAATTTTTATGATCCATTATTCAACAATTAAAATCATTAAACATATACCAACATCAACTACAATATCTTAGGCATTGGATAATATCGTGTTTTTTAGACTTTTTAAATTTTAAATGTACATAAACAGGATTTTAGAAAAAAGTACAAAATGGCCACTTTGCCCTCATAGGTCGGGTAAAGTGGCCAGGGTTTGTCACAGGTAAGTGAATGAATTAGAAACACTTATTCAAAATTATTATTGGATGTAATTTGAATATATAAATGATTTTGTCAAAACATTATAATTTCAATGAATTTTCATACTTTTTTAAATTAAAAAAAAACAAGTCATACAAGAACACACTATTTACAATATTCACAATTAAAATCATCGTCGTCTAATGTCGAAAGTAAGCTTCTATCTGCCGATGTTATCGTACCGACTTGCCTCCTTCCTTTCAAAGCAAATACTTTTTAATTTCTACTTTGTACTGTTAATAAACCGGTTTCATCACAATTATAAATTCTATGAGCTGGATATTTATGGTTTTCTAGAACTGTTTCTAAGATATCAAAAAATTTGGTTACATTGGTTTTGTTCAATCGCTTTGCTCTGGATAGAGAAGTAGCTTCCGGGCTTCTCAAAGTGATGTTAGGACGTCTTCTTTTAAAACCTCCTACCCAATCTTTGCGTGCCATTTTTTCTCAACATTAAAAGTGTGAGGAATATTGTTTTTTATTGCGAGACTATATGCACTTTGTCGTAAGTCCTTCTGAGTGATACCATAGAATCGTTTTTCCATTTCAATAATATGTTGACAAAGTTCTTCTTCTTGTTCATCGGTGAAGATCTTTCTGTATTTACCAAGAGTTTTCTTCTCTTCGGTTGCATTTTTATTCTTCTCTAGGACTCTTCTTTTGAGAGTATTTCTTGGTACATTATACTATTTCGCTGCCGTTGAAAATGGCATCTTATCTCTTTTAACAGGTAATATAGCCTTTTTCATAGCATCTGAACTCCAACATTGTTGTGTTGTTTTTCTACTGTATTTGTACGGCATCTTGATATGGTTTTATATTGATCTTAGAAAATGAATAAACTAAAATCAGGAATTTATTAAAATATATGCAGTTGAACAAATCGTACCGGGCAAAGTGGCCACCTGGCCACTTTACCCGCAATGTTCAGTGACCACTTTGCCCGGAATGACGCCATTACAAGAATTGTAGTCTAAAACCTAGTCAGAATGAAAAACAAATTTCAAGCAAGCATCAATTGAAAGCGTTAATCAAGACTATCCATCAGCACTTTAGTCCATAACTATCATCCTGTTGGCTATTAAGTTAAAAGTATAAACACTTGCCACTTAAGAAAAGTCAGACGTGCTGAAAATCGGAAAAATAACACTGTTTACAATTCCAAATAGTCTTCACCTCCACAGTCACAGACAATACTGACGCCATCAGAAGGAACTAGTTGACATGATTTTCACAAGGCTGCTGCACTATACGGCCTAAAAAACACAAATGACCACTTTACCCACCTTGGCCACTTTGCTCGTCTTTCCCCTACACGTAAAACGTTACTAATTTAACGTGTTGGCTTTATTTGTTTGACGCAAAGTAATTAAAAATGCTTTTGACTGCCAAAAAATACAAATATAAAAAAATCAACATTAACATTGCACTACTAGCACCACACCACCAGGTTTCACTCGCCACACAAACCTTATAGAATTATAAAACTTGCACATAGGCTACACATCATATTTTTTGGCGATAATTAGTCGCAAAATTACTCAAAAGGACAAAACAAACACTTATAGACCCTTTTCCTCGCACAAAACAGAAAATATTGCATTGAACATTTACACACTTTTTATTTCTATCGCCAAAAAACGATAAAACGTACACCACAGAAATCGTGTTGAAGTTGATTTTTTCAAAATTTGTAATTTTTGGGAGTCACAAGCAAGTTACTACATCAAAAAATAAAACAAAACATCGAATTTGTAACGTTTTAGGTGTGCCATGGGAGGGAGGAAAGAACTGCTATTATACAAAATTTTTAATTTTTGGGGCCGAACGAAAGTTTTTATAATTTTTTTCGTATTACTAATGACTTTCTGCATCGTCCGGTATGAATGTTTTTACTAAAATCGATTACTTGGAAACGGAAAATAAATACCGATTTAACTTATAGTAGGCCTAAAATAGACATTAACAATAACTGAATCTTGTATTATATGACGACTCCTGACTGCTTTTAAGGCGTTTGTATGTTGCAAATAAATAGTCAGGAAGTAACTGGCTTTGCAACTGCAAGTCTAGTTACCACCTAAAGGTTAAGCTTGCGTGTTCATTACAGCACGTAAAGTTTCATTAGCGGCTTACAGCTTAGTTAGACTTCTACATACAGTGATCCCTCGTTATTCGCGGGGGTTACGTTCCCCGAACTTACCGCGAATACTGACACCAACTGTATATGGAAAAGAGGTTACGTTCCACATAAAAATGTTGACATTATTTACAGTTATACTGTACACTTAAAATAGAGTATAGTATATTTACGCACTACATAATCACATAAATATTTTTATTGTTTATTTACGTTTATTACGTCTTTCAATCAGAAATAAACGGTTCCACAAGTAGACGCGATGTTTCCAAAACTAACAAACACGAAAATCGAATGCGACACCTGTTTAATAACTGACGGGAAAACAAAATCTGTTAGCTACGATTATTGATGATTGGATTTCTAAAACTATTAAATTAACAATAAGTAAGCAGTAATAATGCTAAACTTATGTATGGAGTTGGATACAGGCGCCGGCTTGACTTGGTGTGTGACAGTGACGATAACGCCACTTGTTATAATAAGGAATGGCTATCTTTTGAGTAGTAGGCCTAGTAGTGTAAACTATAATGGATGTTTAGAGATTAATTAGAATCTTTGCGATAGTAACTACAGTATTGTACAAAATAAATAAGACGAGAACACATTATCCTACAACTTGCTCAGTCTTTCTTGTCTTTTTTTTAATACGATGCACATTTGCCGATTGTTCTGTAATTTTGCAAACCGCGTATAGCTAGGGTCTACTGTGCATTGTTCTTGCGAGTGTTGAGTGCAGGATCCGAAATAGTAATGCGGGTTTGAGTAATAACTCCATACACCCGATAGATTTATATTCTTTCGTCGTACACGTCCGACGTCATTTCTATGCGTCGCAACACAGCTCTGCTACTTGTACAAGCCAGTCACCAATGTAAGCCCAACGTTGTCAGAATTTGATGATGACCAATATAGACCAAATGTGATAAAAATAAATCAGGTAAAATGTCAGAAGCATAAATTAATAATTAATTTAAAATATATATAATTATATCTTGAAACTTTCGATGAATAGAACTGGAGGGAGAATTTTTGTGACAGAGGGCTCGATCTATGAAAGTCAACATTGTACGTTTTGAAAAAGTACGCTACAGGAACAGAAAGTTAGTTGAAACAAGGTTCAAGATAAACGCGCGTGCCCGCACTTAACGCTAACTTATATTGGGAAAATGTTTAACAAACTTGAACCGAGGTTATCCTTGTTTAATATTGCTATGATAGTTATAGAGTTATTCCATTTCTTGCTATGTTTAAAATCTTATGATCTACTTTTTCTAACTCAATTCAAATTAACCAATGAAATTATTTATTTTGTGAATTTAATTTTTCACTTATGTTAAAATAAAATAAAAACTTTATGTGTATTAAACACAATGTATGATTTTTTTAATTTATGTCTAACTATTTTCGGTTTGGATTTTTTTATTAAATATCATATTCAGATGTACAGTCTGGGGCTGCTTCAAATGACCAAGGTGTCAACTAACCAAGGTACCTACGCATCGTTCAAATGATCAAGGTGCGCGACGTTCAACTAACGAACGAGCAATTCAACTAATCAAGGTGCACGACTCAACTAACCAAGGTCTGTTGCAGGTTATCGTATTGCCGCTCCGCAGGCGTTAACCGCACAGCTTCTTGATATTCGGGAAGTACCTTTCATTATTATTATTATTATTATTATTATTATTATTATTATTATTATTACCATTATTATCACCTAATAGCATCTTCTGTAAGTAAATTAACTTGATTACCCTAATCTACCATAATTAACAAATTTCTAACGAATATATAAAAAGTCTGAAAAAATACCGAACACGACTTAATGGATTCATATAATTGTTATAAACAAATTGAATGTTACAACACATAAATAGCCTACGCTTATAATATATTATTTATTTTTTAACAAACTTTTTTGTTATCATTTTTTAAATAATTGTACTTACTTTTCAAATACTCGATAAAAATTTGGAAATAATCGGAATATTAATGCTAGTACGTGACTCGTTATGGAAACAGCTGTACGACTTCAAGTGATAAGGCACGTCCGGCAAGATCTGTGTTATAAGACATGTTACATCATACAGATTATAGTTATTTTAGAACATAAAACTGGTTTGATATAAAAGAGTAATTTATTCTATCGTTTCTGAGGTATAAATTCACAAATTACAGAAATTGTTAAAAATCATAAACTGCATCTTTATGCCTACTAACGTTCTACTTTAAGAAAAAATGTAAAAATTAAAATCCAATATTACTAAATATAAATATATTATAATATTATTAAATTTTTTAAACTTGTATTACAACAAAAGAAATGTCTAACGTGAATAATGCAAACCTCAAAAAATATGAAAACATGAAACAAGCTCACTTCAAAATTTTGCAAATTCTACAGACACAAAATTGTTATTTCCCCTGACCTGTAAACAATCTGCTGTATAAACTGTATAATAGTTGAATAAATACTGAAGCTGAAAATAACAATACGGGGCAATTGTCGTTCTGTTGACTAAGTCGGGATTAGGGGGTGGTATTGGATAACAACACAAAGGGTTTCCACAAGGGAGTCCCTGTAGTTTCTAAGGTTTCGTTCTATTATAATCTTTGACTAATACCTCTTTAAAAAGTGTTAAAAATAACAGTTATGCCATTTCAAATGCTCTCTTATTTACAACGGTATTAGTAACTAATAGTGATTTTTTTAATAAACGTCTTTTATGTATTAAAATTACACAATGATAAGAAAATATAAATGAAATCATTTGACATTTTAAGTTTATCAATAGATTGTAGGCCTATATTTAATTAGCTGAATTTTAATTTAGCCGGGAAATCTAATTGCTTTTATACCTAATTATACGGAACAATATAGGTATTTTAATATTGATACAAAAAATTGCGCTTACATTCTGAGCAAAGGTAAATTACATAATAGCGAACACAAACCACAATATCTATTATTTATCATCAATTATCTCCTCATGCGCGTTTCATTAACAAACTCATCATCAGTGAATATAATTTTATGAATTCTAAACTACACCTAATTAAAGTTTACAATTACGAACAAATTCCGTCAATTTGTGTGGTTATACCCACTCACTGATGATGACTTTGTCATTGAAACGCATATGAGGAAATAAATTGCTATTAACTAATATTTAGTATCGTTATCATTTAATTACTCTTCTATTGTTAAAAATGTTTGTTATTTATGAATTTACAAATGTTTCAAACAAAAAGTTTAAAGCAGAAATCAGATTTTAATAAGTGTATGAACTTGAAGGGCAAACAAACGCTTTTTGGCACGAAAAATGTGGCACTACGGAAATAAATAAATAAATAAATAGCTCGTACTTATTCGTTGGTCGAACGCGATAATATAGACCAAACGCTTATGGTGCTTGAATGAAAACATATTTGGATTCTGAAATTTATTTTTGATTAAATTTTACACACCTCTGTTCATTTATTATTTTTATAATAATAAGAAAATCATTGTAAATAATAAAAAAAGTTATTTAATCTTTAGATTCATAAATAGTAAACAACAAAAACAAATCTTTTTCATATCGATCTCAAGAGCAATTTCTTATATATTTTTGAAGCGTTCATGGATGCATTTTACAAAAGTGAAACTAGGTGAGTAAATAATGCTTGAAAATAGTAAGTGTAAAATATTATTTCTAGGTTAGAACATTTGTAAAACATTTTAAAATATTTTTAAGGCTAGACTATATATTGTATTGTGGGAGGAACGTAAAATCTATAAAATTACGTTCATCGTAGAATTAATTTGTTTTTAAACAGCTCCTTTTAAACTTCTGTTACCGTATAAAGTAGCCTAAATAGGCTATATTCTATTCAATAAAAGCATATTAAAATTATATATTACTTTATAAAATTATAGCTGTATAAATTAGAAATGCAACTATATGCTACATAGTAATTTAGTTGATTCAAATAAACAATATGTACACAGCTACCTAATTTACCGATTTCTTACTTTTTATGATTTTAACCTTTTATTCTTGACATAAGAAATTTACACTTGTATATGGCACGCTCCAATCATTCAATATTTATCATATAATTTTTGTTGAAACACTTTCAGACACATTTATTTGCAAACTATCGGAGCTTTTTTTTGGCCTAATGTTTTAAACGTCCATGCCATTTTTATAATTACAGTGTAAGTTGAGAAAATATTTTATGTTGAAAACTAATACCATTACGATTTACACAAACTTTTAATTGAAGTAATTTATAAAAAAATTAATACAGTTATACAAAAATAACTTTATTATAAGCATATAAAAAACTAAATTTAGTATGCAATAAAATTATCCTCGCCAACTCCGGGTACTTAACATAACATGGTAGTTTACAGGTTTTCAAAAAGGTTGCTTTTTAATTTGTATTTCTATCCTCAATAAAATATTTAAACTACTCCCAGTATTAAAAGCTATAAGTAAACACCTAATTATACGTAATATATTGTACTGTAGGGACACAAAATAATTATAAGTTATGTTCCATAATTTTAAGCAAAATATTTCAACCGAAGACGTTGTAATACCATCCCAAATCATTTTTTTAACGGAAATAAACGTTTTTAAAATTTGTTGTAATTTTATTTGGTCTATGGTTTAATTTAATTAGATCTTTATTTCAAATTACGTTTTTTTACCTTGAAGAGTAGTGTAGATTAGCATTTTACTTACGTAATATTTAAAATCCCAAAAAATATAAAGTTATTGTAAATGAATTCAATATTTGTTTAATAATAGGAAAAAATAAATTAAAGTAGGAAAAAACAGAATAATCACGTGAAAATAAAATAAATTGTCAAAACCCACATTTAATTAAAACCCATATACCCTTTTTACTTTTGTTAATGACAACAATGAGGCTTACAGTTTGAACCCAATATTTTGAAAGCTTAGCCGCGTAAATAACACGGCGTACGACAAATTTGAGTTAAAATTTTGTTTGAGGGTTGATAAATTTAAAAATTATTCTGAAGGAGAACAATAAAATATAGAATATAAGTTAAAGGTCTAAACACGCAATTAACGAAATATCACGGTGGGACGTGTTACAGAATCGAAATATTTACATTCTAATAAAACTTTAAAACTTTTCCGCAAACTTATTTGTCTAACAATATTCTGACTTTTGTTGCTACCTCAGAAGGTTCATGTTCGTTAGAAATATTTTAACAACTATGGTTGGGTGAAACTGATTAACTAAGTTATTTTCAAAATAAAGTTGTACCTAATAAAAGAATTAAATACAATATTTTGAATTAAACAATGCGCAAATCCAACACAGTATTTTTTTAAAATCAATAAACAAATCGTTCCATATTATTATATATTTCATAACTTATTATTATTTTGTTGTTAGTGTTATTTTTTGTTTTACTTATTATTTCGTTTAATGTAGTTCATGTGGCTTATCTGCATTTTTGGACCAAATTGCAAATATTTCAAGTTCAAAAGAGCGTCTGAAGGATTGAGAGCAAGACTGAATTCGAAATTATTCTATAAAAAAGTAATAACAATTTTTATAAAATTGATTTCCTTCAAATACTATAAAATCGATTTTTTAAAAACGTATCAGCATTTCATTAATTTGCAAATTACAAATGAAAGTTATGAAGAAGTAATTAAGTAAAAACCATTTACAATAAATTTAAAGGTATAACAGTTTAACATATTCAAACTTTAAATACATATAAATAATTAATGTATATACTTACATTCTTTTATGCAGTTATTTTAATCTAATTATTAGAAAATTATTTAATGTTTACGTCTAGGTAACTTTAAAAATATTATAATCACAATATTTGATAAATAAATATTTTCCAATATTCAGCCTTTCGTTAAATTATTTTACAAACTAGCACAAACTAATTAGAGAATAAACTAAGAAATGAAATAAGTTACTAACAATTTTATCTATATTTTTCCACTAAATAGAAATTATTTGTGTAGCGCTAAATTAAGGAAGTTCAAAATTTTAAACCATAAATAATAAATATTAGAGGTAAATAAAATATTATTAAATGTTAATTAACACAAATAAAGACATGTTCGTATTACGTTTATCCACTCCTATCCACATGTTGTTTAGAAGAAACGCCTATTAACACGGCATGTCAAAGTAGCCTACTAAACAAAAACATAACCTAAAATTGTTGTCTGTACTAATGGATCACCTATTTATTCTACAACACTGAATAAATACCGTACTATAAATTGAAAAGAAAATGTTTAAAACGCTAGTGTTTATCTATCTGAAGAGTTTATCACTAAAAAGCTATAAGAAAGCATTCGCTTGGTAATTGTTTACAAGGTTTCTAACCTTCTTCACTTCAAGAAAGAAGTTAACCTTGACTTTTAACGGACAAATTTAAAATGTTTTTTAAACTCACCGTTATCCGTTGAATTACGCAAATTACCAAGGGGTATAGTTTCTGAACTCGCAAGAAGAGCTCGTCTATCAGATGTAGATTTTCGTCCAAACAACACCATCCCACTTTTACTTCAAACTACAGCCACTGCACAATGCTTACTGAATTAGCCGCTCCTCAACACAAACCACTTTCTAACAGCCGCCGGCAACTTTTTACGGAATGCGATATGCATGGCAGTCATGCTTCTTAGTTGTCGACAATAGATAGAGCTGGCGACTGGGAGGGCGTACATCTTTGTTACAGCTTCCCCCAATACACCTGACACATTGGAATTTTGCAATAAGATGAGCATTTAATGTATACTTAAATATACTTGAAAACTGCACCGTAAATACTTTAAATTTTAATTAAAATCCTTCAAATTGAAATACCTTCCGTTCCCTTTAAACGTTTATGTACTGTATTCACAAACGGGGAATAATATTAAGACGGTAAAATACAAATAATAGTCCATTTTCCTTTTCCCCGCTGAAGAATCGAAAAACGTTACAGGAAAACCAACATTATCGCCAAAACAAAAACAAAAAATGACACTAACAACAAAAGTAGTACGATGTTGCTAAATTAAGGATTTAAAAAAAACTAAATACTAAAACTTAAAATTAAACTAAAAAAAGTAAATATTAAAATATTAACACGACTAAACTAAAATAAATAAATTTAAATTAAATCAAGAAAAACTAAACGTAAGTAATATAAAATTAAACATTCAAAACTGTTTCTATTAAACAGTTTCACTAAAAACTAAAATTAAATAAACTCTAAAATTATAACAAATAATAATTAGATTACAATATTAATAGTATAAAAAATAATATTTTAAAACTAATATAATATTTAATTTTAATAATATTTAAGATTATGAAATAAAACATATTAAAGCTTATGAAATACACTCAGATGACGCGAAAAAGTGATAACATCGTCCCTTAACACCCCATTGAAACTTTCTCGAACATCATAACTTCGACGAATAGTGGTCAACCCATCACAAATTGTGTTACGTGTTAGATTATAAAGCCAAAAGTTCTTATATTTTTTCGACCTTAGATTGGTTTAATTAGAAAAAAATAGAGGAAAATATAATTTTCATTGTAATATTAGAGATATTTTTTACAGAATTTTTTAAATGATACATACACAACATTAGTTCAATACTCTCGTACAGACTGTCCTAATTGGTTTAGAGAGATCTACTCAATTTCTTAACAAAGCCGAGATGCACGCCAACATTATGAGAGGGTGATATCCCCTAGGGAGATCTTTTGATATTTTAATACCGGGAAACAATATTTTGCTAATCTGATACCTCAAGTTTATCTGTGTACAGCTTTTTAAAAACACTCGATAAATGTATGGTGCACTATACGTTATCATTAAGTATTGAAAATATTAACATATTTCAAATATTAATATATGATGAAGAAGTTTCTGCCACGTGTCATGTGGAACTAATTGCTCAATAATGAATAAAATTCTAAATTTGAAAATCTTTAAATTTGATCAGATAATAGGGAAATGGTCCGTCTCTGAGTTGTTTAGTGAACTTAGGTAACGTGTAGCTATATTAAAACCATGGTACTGGTGATGATGAACTTATAAAAGCTCCACCTGATCCAGACTGGATCAAAAGCTATCTCTAGCCACCGAATACTCTCCCACGATGTTAACACACACACGCACGAACACGCACGCACACGCACACGCACACACAACGTGCGTGCGCGCACACACACACACACACACTTGATTCTCAATTCCAAAAGTCGATTCCACCGATTCAACTAGAATCTGAATTGGGTAACGATTGCAAAAGTCGATCTCAAATACTACGATTCCCTGCGCGGTCGGCATACACACATTGGGCGGTAAATATTCGTCGCCGTTCTAAGATACGGTCAGGTTTATACATCGGGCGGTAGAATACCCGTCACCGCTCAAACATATGTCGCGTTTACACATCGAATATGCGTAGCCGCTCTAAGATAACGTCCGGTTAACACATTGGACGGTAAAATATCCATCGCCGCCTTAAAATAATGTCGCGTTTACACATCGGGCGATAGAATATACGTCGCCGCTCTAAGAAAATGTCGCATTTACACATTGGGCGGTAAAATATCCGTCGCCGCTAAAACATAATGTCACGCTTACATATCGGGCGGTAAAATACCCGTCACCGCTCAAACATATGTCGCGTTTACATATTGCGCAGTAAAATATCCTTCGCCGCTCTAACATTATGTCGCGTTTACACATTGGGGGGTAAAATATCCTCCGCTCTAACATAATGTCGCGTTTACAGATCGGACCGTAGAATATGCGTCGAAGTTCTAATATAATGTCGCGTTTACTCATCGGGCGGTAAAATACCCGGCGCTGCTCTAAGATAATTTCGCGTTTACACATCGGACGGTAACATACCCGTCGCCGCTCCAAGATAATGTCGTGTTTACACATCGGACGGTAACATACCCGTCGCCGCTCTAAGATAATGTCGCGTTTACTCATCGGACGGTAACATACCCGTCGCCGCTCTAAGATAATGTCGCGTTTACTCATCGGACGGTAACATACTCGTTGCCGATCTAAGATAATGTCGCGTTTACTCATCGGACGGTAACATACTCGTTGCCGATCTAAGATAATGTCGTGTTTACACATCGGACGGTAACATACCCGTCGCCGCTCTAAGATAATGTCGTGTTTACACATCGGACGGTAACATACCCGTCGCCGCTCTAAGATAATGTCGCGTTTACTCATCGGACGGTAACATACTCGTTGCCGATCTAAGATAATGTCGCGTTTACTCATCGGACGGTAACATACCCGTCGCCGCTCCAAGATAATGTCGTGTTTACACATCGGACGGTAACATACCCGTCGCCGCTCTAAGATAATTTCGCGTTTACACATCGGACGGTAACATACCCGTCGCCACTCCAAGTTAATGTCGTGTTTACACATCGGACGGTAACATACCCGTCGCCGCTCTAAGATAATGTCGCGTTTACTCATCGGACGGTAACATACTCGTTGCCGATCTAAGATAATGACGCGTTTATACATCGGGCGGTAAAATATCCTCCGCTCAAACATATGTCGCGTTTACACATCGAATATGCGTAGCCGCTCTAAGATAACGTCCGGTTCACACATTGGACGGTAAAATATCCATCGCCGCCTTAAAATAATGTCGCGTTTACACATCGGGCGATAGAAAATACGTCGCCGCTCTAAGAAAATGTCGCATTTACACATTGGGCGGTAAAATATCCGTCGCCGCTAAAACATAATGTCACGCTTACATATCGGGCGGTAAAATACCCGTCACCGCTCAAACATATGTCGCGTTTACATATTGCGCAGTAATATATCCTTCGCCGCTCTAACATTATGTCGCGTTTACACATTGGGGGGTAAAATATCCTCCGCTCTAACATAATGTCGCGTTTACAGATCGGACTTTAGAATATGCGTCGAAGTTCTAATATAATGTCGCGTTTACTCATCGGGCGGTAAAATACCCGGCGCCGCTCTAAGATAATGTCGCGTTTACACATCGGACGGTAACATACCCGTCGCCGCTCCAAGATAATGTCGTGTTTGCACATCGGACGGTAAAATACCCGTCGCCGCTCTCAGTTAATGTCGCGTTTACACATCGGGCGGTAAAATACCCGTCGCCGCTCAAACACATGTCGCGTTTATATATATTGCGCAGTAAAATACCCCTCGCCGCTCTAACATTATGTTGCGTTTACACATTTGGCGGTAAAATATCCTCCGCTCTAACATAATGTCGCGTTTACAGATCGGGCTTTAGAATATCCGTCGAAGTTCTAAGATATTGTCGCGTTTATACATTGGCCGGCAAAATACCCGTCCCCGCTCTAAGATAATGTCGCGTTTACATATTGCGCAGTAAAATACCCGTCGCCGCACTACGATAATGTCGGGTTTACTCATCGGGCGGTAAAATATCCTCCGCTCTAACATAATGTCTCGTTTACACATCGGGTGGTAAAATACCCGTCGCCGCTCTAAGATATTGTCGCGTTTATACATTGGACGGTAAAATACCCGTCTAAGATAATGTCGCGTTTACACATTGGGCGGTAAAATAAACTCCGCTCTAAAATAATGTCGCGTTTACAGATCGGGCTTTAGAATATCTGTCGAAGTTCTAAGATATTGCCGCGTTTACACATTGGGCGGTAAAATATCCTCCGCTCCAACATAATGTAGCGTTTACTCATCGGACGTTGAAATATCCTCCGCTCTAACATAATGTCACGTTTACACATCGGGCGGTAAAATACCCGTCGGCGCTCTAAGATATTGTCGCGTTTATACATTGGACGGTAAAATACCCGTCTAAGATAATGTCGCGTTTACACATTGTGCGGTAAAATAAACTCCGCTCTAAAATAATGTCGCGTTTACAGATCGGGCTTTAGAATATCTGTCGAAGTTCTAAGATATTGCCGCGTTTACACATTGGGCGGTAAAATATCCTCCGCTCTAACATAATGTAGCGTTTACTCATCGGACGTTGAAATATCCTCCGCACTAACATAATGTCACGTTTACACATCGGGCGGTAAAATACCCGTCGGCGCTCTAAGATATTGTCGCGTTTATACATTGGACGGTAAAATACCCGTCTAAGATAATGTCGCGTTTACACATTGGGCGGTAAAATATCCTCCGCTCTAACATAATGTCGTGTTTACAGATCGGGCTTTAGAATATCCGTCGAAGTTCTAAGATATGTGCGCGTTTACTCATCGGGCGGTAAAATATCCTCCGCTCTAACATAATGTCGCGTTTACACATCGGGTGGTAAAATACCCATCGCCGCATTACGATAATGTCGCGTTTACTCATCGGGCGGTATAATATCCTCCGCTCTAACATATTGTCGCGTTTACACATCGGGTGGTAAAATACCCGTCGCCGCACTACGATAATGTCGCGTTTACTCATCGGGCGGTATAATATCCTCCGCTCTAACATAATGTCGCGTTTACACTTCGGGTGGTAAAATACCCTTCGCCGTACTACGATAATGTCGCGTTTACTCATCAGGCGGTATAATATCCTCCGCTGTAACATAATGTCGCGTTAGCGCGTAATCCCAGTTATTACGTCGGCATTATAACAACTTTTTGTAAAAGTTGTAACATTATTTTAGGCAATAAAATAACTATATTATTTACCAGTATTTAAAAACATATCCGAAGTTACTTAGAAATTATAAAAAATTGTGAATATTCATTGATAATATATGTAAAAAATAATATAGATATTAGACTTCTACAACCCATGAAACATGTATCAAGGCGTTCTAGGTAAGATGGGCATAGGGATGTATGGAAGGTTAATATTTGCCATGTAACTATAATTATCTACTCATTTAACCATGACATTTTCGAGCGAGAGGTTCTTTTCAAAATGCATTAAATTAAAGTGAGAGGGGTTTATGGAAATATGATCCGTAGAAGTTTCTTTTACAACAGAAGTAATGTTTAGTTACAATTTTGTATGTAAATTATTTAAATTGAGTTCTTAAAGTAGGCCCTATTATTTTTATTTTTGCTTTAAATAATCTAGTTATTTACATTTCACAATACTACGTCCAGGCCAATCTAAACAAGAACATGGCGGAATGACAAATTGAAACGATCAACTCTACATAAGTTTTCCAGCTAGATGATAAAATAAATTGATACAATTTTTCACTTCAAAATTGAATTTATGTAAATAAAGTTTAATGTTTTTAAAAGATTAAGCAGGTAAAATAGTGAAAATCTTAAATTTTGTGTTACTATCCTAGTATTATAAATAAGTGATTAAGCCATGTGTTGTAAATTCTTTTTTTAAATACCAAATTTTAAATTCATAGTATGTATAATGCATTAAATAATGAAACAATCTTACAAGTAGATATCCATATCTATATCACAAATCCATTAATTGTACAATTGTTCAAATTGGTTAACTTCGTACTCGAAGAGGTTTAATATTTTAAAACGAGTGGTATTAGTAAATAATTTTCTTTTGTTCAAGTTTTGTTTATATTTCAAACTCATAAATAATCAAATCTTGATTTGAATTTTCGTATAAAGTGTCTTTCTTGAAACATATCACTTATTAATCCAATTAGAATGCACATAACTTTGCAGGTTAACTAAAAATTATGTAACATATAACTGTAATATTCAACCTGCATAGTTATTAATTTGTAAGAGCGCTTCTGTTCAATTAAATGATAAATAATAGGTTTGCCTATTACGATATTATCAATTAACTGTATTCTACATTTTACCACTAAAAAATGTGGTCTCATCTGACTAACTAAATTAATTATTAAAGGTTTACAAAAATAGCATAATAAATTAGGAGTTTATGTTGAAGTTTATTCCATAAATAGTGGAGTAATTGTACGTTTTATTATATGAAAAGAATTTTCTAAATCCGGATATAAAGAAAATGTAATCCCAAAACAGAGTTTTGAAAATCAACCTACATTTTAATTAAACCTTTAGGCCCTTGTAAATTTTAATTAACCTTGTGAAAGCCACAAGTTTAGAATATGGGACATTTGTCTTCATATTAAAAAACCTGTTGTAAATCTTTAAACTATATCATGGCATCTTCTTCCCAAACTCCATTAATAACGTTTATTGGCGCAGTTTCTATTTTTTTTCTGTGAGTTATTTATGACTTCGATCTAACTACACGATATTTTTACATATTGTTTTTCAATTTCTGATCAAAAGGTAAAGACATGTTTATTTTAGGAAAAACAATTAGCACAATGTAATTT
This sequence comes from Prosapia bicincta, assembly GCA_036971475.1. Taxonomy (NCBI): domain Eukaryota; kingdom Metazoa; phylum Arthropoda; class Insecta; order Hemiptera; family Cercopidae; genus Prosapia; species Prosapia bicincta. The sequence goes on along the minus strand of JBAIZL010000001.1, from coordinate 50,797,178 downwards.
TAATGTGGCTTGTTATAGTTAAAAAAACAAGAAACTTTGGACAACTGGTTTTGTTATAATATACTAAGCCTTTTAGACGCATTGTAACATTGGAAAATCAATAACAATACTGTATATAATGTAATAATAGCCCAAGGAAATGTTAAGCTAAGATATCTTTCGTGTCAACTTTGATAGAAATTAGTTAAAAGGAACTTAACAATGTGAAAACAAACCGTTTGCGAAAATTCTGTTTGGTTGCTTAAATGTTAAATGTAAACATTAACAACTAGGCTCTACGTTTCTATACATCCCCCATATTCACACCTATTCATATCTTCACAGTTACTCACGTATATTCATTATATATAAACACAAAAACATCTCACTCAAGTGAGAAATTAATTATATTGAATTTTTAACCAATTGCAATTATAAATGTCTTTTTACCTATGGAGTCTCAAGATTCTCGTCAGAAACTTCAGCCGCAATGGGAAAATTATGGGAGAAAGATTATAGACTTACAATATATAAGTTAAGGTGATTTTAGTTACAATCTGTCGATGAAAAATTGTAAATGATTTTCTTCCCCCTTTCTGAACCGCGACAAATTTTCATGCCATGCTGATTCCAGCTTTGAACAAAGATTCAAATACAAAATACACTCATTAAGTATGGAAGTGACTTATCTTTTACAAATCACATGAGTGAAACAGGTGTCAATTATAACTTAAAAATTCTCCACACATAAATCAAAAAGAACCATTTCTCAGCGCGCTAGGGCATAGGTGCCTAAAGGGAGCGATACCGCGACCATAGTAGGCAGGTAGCAAGTCCAAAATCAAATGGTGTCCGAAATCAATGATTTTAGTGTCCGATAATGATGAACTACTGCAACACTCTTAAAAATAAGGTGTTATATATATTCATTTGTATATTTAATTTTTATTTAATAATTATATCTTCCCAATATAAAAGAAATTTTTTTGTTTTATTGGTGCACATTGTGAAGCTAGCATAGATAGTAGCGTCCCTAGCGGGTAAAAATGTAAAATATCGTACGACTTAGTAACTTAGGGTAATTAACTGACATCGCCCCATGTGACGTAAGCATGGTCTGATATCGCCTGATCCAATGCACCAATCAAAAAATTCAAAATAATAACCAAGGGTGGGAAATTCCGTTGAAGTGCCCTTGCAGAAGGCCTACTTGTCCAGAGGTTCTTGAACAGAACAGACGTAATGGCATTTTCGGACATAATTTAGAAATTTGTAAGCTTCCAGTATTCAAAATTTAAGATGTCAAGGCCGGTACCAAATTTTATTAACGTAACTAAAGAAGAAGTCAGAAGCGATTATTCATATGTTCCAAACAAGTAAAAGTTTATATAATTTTTGTTTAAGAGCGCTGATTAGCAAGAGCGATGTGTTAAGTGTTAAGTGTACAAAATCGATGTGCAATAATTAATGATGTGTTTAAAGTGTTTACAAGTGACGTGCACAACCAGGTACGTTTTAGATGATAATAAAGAAAATGTATTTTAATGTTAACTAAGTTGAAGAATTTTTAATTGATAAACTGTTAACACATGAACGGTAGAAATTGTCCTTTGAATATTCATTTCTACAAATTTAATTGGAAATCTTAAGTTACTACCTTCTCGATATATATATAAATTTTAAAAGTTAATAAGTAATTAAAATGTATGGAATAGTTAGCAGTAAAAATAAAAGTTAATTACTCGACACATTGCTGTCTTTTGTTCTACTGTAATTTGTCACTGATTAATAAATTATATGACTTTGTATTTAAAAAATTTCAATTATCATTTCCCAAGTAACCTAGAACGTTACAAACTTTAAATTTTCATTTCACAAGTAACCTAGTTCTACCTTCCGAAGATATCAGAAGATCGTTTACAGAAAGACATTATTATGCCTGGCTGAAACGGAGAACTAGGAGCCCCTGGTAAGTAAGGTTAATTAATTTGTTAATCAGTAATTAACACACAAAAATTTTTAATAAAGCCCTGATAAATACTTGCCCCGTAGCAAAAAGGGCTCAACTGTTACATATGCGCTACTCTGATATTTTGTTTGTTCCTAAAACTCAACTGTTACATATGCGCAACTCTGCTAGTTTTGTTTCATTGTAAAATACGAGTTGCACACACAAATGCGCCACTCTGCCAGTTTTTAAATTACTGCTCGAATTTTAAATTACTGCTGGTTTTTGTTGTTTTCTAAAATGTAAGTCTCATACTCTGCTAGTTTTCGAAAATTTCATTAATTAAAAATTCAAATGATAATTACTGCTAACGAATTCTAAAGATTAATGTCATTCATGTGTTAATTAGGTATGTTGTGCAGCCCTCCTTAAAAATACTTGTCAGTGTGTAGTAAAGTTATTTTCAAATAAATAAAATGTCTAGCGATTTAAAAATATATAAGTTGGTAAAAGACGAGTTAATTTTCGAGCTAAAAATTATAAATGTAAAGATTAGAACGGACAGTACAGTATATGTACTAAGAAAGATAGCCAAAGATAAAAAATTGTAAAGCCGATCCTGTTAATTTAATGTATTGGATAAATAAAAGTTTCTCAGAGAAATTCAAAGAAAATGTTTAAAAATCATGATAAGTTAAAGAATGAAACAAAATTGTTATGTTACCTACAATAAACGTTGAATTAAGTAGTAAATTAAATTGTAATATTTTATTGGACACTGGAGGTTCAATAAATATAATAAAAGAAGAATTGTTTTTGAACATTGTCAAAATTAAAGTAAACAAAATATTTTATGGCAAGTAAAGTTTTTAATAGCAGAAAGTTTAGATTGTAAAATGTCAGACGACTTAAATGATTTTTTTAAAAAAAAAATGATGAAACTATTTAAAGAAGATTTAATAATAATGATTTGAATAGAGTCTTTGTTTGTTGTGAACAATTAGCTGTATGTAATTCTTGAATTAAGGTATGGGATTTAATTTAAGTATAAAGTTATTGGATTTTCAAAGAATGGGATTTGAAATTCAAAAAGGATTAAGATGTACTAAAGATGTATAAGATAACAAAGATGTTATAAGACAATGGTACAGGCTTAAAATTTTGCCAAATGAGAGTAAAAATTGTATAGACAAACAGAGTTCTGAAACAATGTACTCAGGGGCAAATATGGTAATTAGGTGGCTTACAAGAAGTGAGCAGGTTTATACAGCTAGATGAGAGGTTAGGATTGTTCACATAATATAAGACAAATTCAAAGAAAATTTAAGTAAAAGATATTTCAAAGAACTCTTGTCATTTTAATTCTTAAACTAAATGTGAAGTAGTATCAAATAGTATAAAACGTTGTATGGTTAATAATTTAAACTCAAATGTAATTTTCACAGTAAATTGGCTATAAAATATGAAGGTCCATATAAAATATTGTAAATTTTTTAAATCATGGGTCTGTACTGTTCCAACAAGGTAATAACTTTAATAATATAAGAAGAGATCATATAAATCGATTAAAAATCGAAACAGGGACATTCTAAAAGGGGTAGATAATTTATTAGAAGAATAAAAGAGTATTAAAAGTCAATGTTGGAAGAAATTCAAGCTATTGTTTAATTTTTAAAAAGGGAATTGATTGATAAGGGAAATGGGATGTGCCTTGATATGCAGTTTTACAAAATCATGACGACACATTTACATAATTGCGTGTCGAAAGGGCCCAATGACATGCAATTACACTTATACACGAGATAGACGACAAAATCTCAAAAACATAATACTACACGAAGAGACTAAAACACTTGACAAAAAAAAATTGTATATGAATGTACAGTCCTAATTTCTGTTTAGTTTCATTTCTTATTTTATAAATGCAAGAGCTTAGTAAAAATTTAAAATCAAAGTATTATAGTAATGTTTGAAAGAAATCACAAGATAATGAATTGAATAGAGTCCTTCTTGTGTCAACACCTAGCTGTATAGTTTTTAAAGTATGGGATTTGATTTAAGAATAAGGTATTTGGATTCAAAATATGGGTTTTGAAATTCAGGGTTTTGGTATAAGCTGTACGAATGTCGTAAAAATAACAAAGAAGTTATAAAGCAATGGTGCAGTCTTAGTTGTAAATTGAGAGAGAATTTTTGAGAAAATACATATAGCGTCGTTTAAATGTGGTAATTTGTGGCTTACAGGGAGTAAGCAGTTTTGCAGATCCCAGGCAGTGGACTGTAATAAATACAGCTAGTAGGTTAGGTTTGTTGACACAAAAAGAGACAATTTGGAAGAAAATTTAATTAATAAATGATTTGTAGGATTTTTAATAAAGAAATAATTCGATTAAAAATTAATAAGGAATTAAGAGAGTAAAGAATTTAAAAATTGAAAAGATATAAATATGTATTCATAAAAGTTTATAAAACAACAAAATGTTTACAAGAAGTCAAATTTTAATAAAAGTAATTGAAGTGTGTAATATTTTTAAAAGTTTTTAAAATGTGAAATGTATAGAATGTCTGCAATAGAACGCTGTGAAACCGGTAGTTTTGTAAAAGAGCCTATGTGTGAGAAAGCGGATACGCTTCCGTTGTAGTACCTTGTATAGAAAGGGGCAAGCATTCCATAGTGGAGTCAGTGAGTAAACAAAAACATCCGTTGCTGAAGATTGCTTATACTTTTACTATAGTACGTATACAATTTTGTTCAATTGTAAAAGGGGACTGCTCACACACTCATGTATAAAATGTTGAAGTAGAAATAAGATGTAATGTTGAACCCAAATTTTCTTTTCAGGTCGACAAGAGAAAATGTAACACTCTTAAAAATAAGGTGTTACATATAAATTCATTTATATATTTAATTTTTATTTAATAATTATATCTTCCCAATATAAAAGAAAATTTTTGTTTTATTGGTGCACATTATGAAGCTAGCATAGATAGTAGCGCCCCTAGCGGGTAAAATTAAAAATATCGTACGAGTTAGTAACTTAGGGTAATTAACTGACATCATCCCATGTGACGTAAGCATGGTCTGATATCGCCTGATCCAATGCACCAATCAAAAAATTCGAAATAATAACCAAGGGTGGGAAATTCCGTTGGCGTGCCCTTGCAGAAGGCCCACTCCTCAAAAGGTCTCGGAGCGAGACGGACGTGATGTCATTTTCGGACGTAACCTAGAAATTTACAAGCTTCCAGTATTCAAAATTTAAGATGTCAAGGCCGGTACCAAATTTTACTAACGAGGTAAAGAAGAAGTCAGAAGCGATTATTTACGTGTTTCAAATAAATAAAAGTTTATATAATTTTTGTTTAAGAGTGCTAATTCCAGGAGCGATGTGCAATAATTAATGATGTGTTTAAAGTGTTTTACAAGTGATGTGCACAATCAGGTACGTTTTAGATAATAATAAAGAAAATGTAATTTTAATGTTAACTAAGTTGAATTTTAATTGATAAACGGTTAACACATGAACGGTAGAAATTGTCCTTTGAATATTCATTTCTAAAAATTTTATTGGAAATCTTAAGTTACTACCTTCTCGATATATATAAATTTTAAAAGTTAATAAGTAATTAAAATGTATGGAATAGTTAGCAGTAAAAATAAAAGTTAATTACTCGACACATTGCTGTCTTTTGTTCTACTGTAATTTGTCACTGATTAATAAATTATATGACTTTGTATTTAAAAAATTTAAATTCTTATTTCACAAGTAACCTAGAACGTTACAAACTTTCAATTTTCATTTCAAGTAACCTAGTTCTACCTTCCGAAGATATCAGAAGATCGTTTACAGAAAGACATTATTATGCCTGGCTGAAACGGAGAACTAGGAGCCCCTGGTAAGTAAGGTTAATTAATTTGTTAATAAGTAATTAACACACAAAAAATTTTAATAAAGCCCTGATAAATACTTGCCCCGTAGCAAAAAGGGCTCAACTGTTACACTACGAGCATCATATGATATTTCATTGTTAATTCCAAAAAAAGAAAACCTTGTAATAATGGAAAGGGATTATTTTGCTGTCAATCAAACACGTGTTAGAAACTGTTCGCTGTTATAAATCATGAGACATTGTCAGTAAAATTCCTTTGAGCAATCATTCTGTGCAAAGGAAGTTGACGAAAGGACGCTGAAATGTCACTGTGCGGTTGCTTGTGGACTTGCCACTTTTCCATTAAACGTGATGGTCAACTCTACCAAATAATGAACCAATACTAATAGCATATACCCGATTCGTAAAAGAAGAAAACATTTGTCAGGAGTTGTTATTTGCCAAAGGTTAGGCTACTGACTAAAATAAAATCAATTTTTAGCGCTTAAAATATATTTTTCAAGAGAAAGAATTTCCTATAAGCAACATTTTGTCAATGGCAACATATGGGGCTCTAGTGATGACAAGGCTTTATAAAGTCTTCATATCTTATTTGAATCAAGCGCTACAAAATTTACTTGCAGTGATTTGTGTTATTCATTGTAAAAACCATAATCCAGAAATGGGCACCAAGAGTTCTGGCTTCAAAAGTCAATACGTGCCCACTATGCTGGAATGTGGTAAGCAGTGAAAACATATTAAAATTGAATTTCCCTCATCACATTTAGCTCAGCTAAATCTGGCGTGTTCAGTCCAGTAATTAACATGCTACCTGAAAAAAAACATTAAAAGAACGTGACAACTTACAGCTTTTGTTGACAAAATGGGAACTGAACATTGACAAACTGACAACATTGCGCCAGTCTCAACTATCGCATTAACTTTTCATACTAAACACTTTTCATTGTGTTCATAATAAAATCAGTCTAACGCTTTTGATGGTGTAATTATGTTTTACAGCATATTCCCGAGAAGAAACATTTAGATCTGACCTAATTAGAGCTCTGATTCTATCTGATTTTATGACTAATTTTGAGGATAAAATATCTAATCTGAACATTTTTCATGTTTTAACTATATTCGAAATACATAAGGTGAACTTATTTTATGAAGGGGCGCTTGATATGTGTTTACATACCAAGGATGCAGTAGTGAAGAAAAGATTCGGAGCCTCTGTATAAGAGCAATATGAAATTTACAAACATTAAAATACAAAATAAAAACATAATAAATGAACAGACCTATAATATTTAACATATAGGATCACAACCCTTTTGTAACAATACATTAACAAACAACAATATTTTGATCACATTATATGACACGTGCCTTTGAAAACGCTGCCTTCTATCTCAACAATGCATTCCTGAGATTAACATCAACACTGATGAAGGTCACTTAGTGCGACCGAAACTTAATGTCCGAGTACGTTTTTCTCAAATTTACTATAATTAATAGTTTGGAAAGTCTTTAATTTATTAAATTTAAAACTAAAAAATTTGTCAAAAGTTACGGACAACAAAGATCAAGAAAAAAAATTAATTTGTAACTGCCCTAAGTTTTAGGTCTAAAAGTCTATAGGGGCTACAAATTTTATTCATATTTGAATAAAATAATCCAGTTTTTACTGCAGTTATTTCAAGATAAAAAATCATATATGATGAAAATTTATATTTTTATGTTAATATGTAGACCTACGTTATGTTTTTTTGGAGAGGGAGTTGAATTTGTTATTCCATTTAACCAAAATTATAGGTAAAGTAAAGTGTTGTGTTGTATGTTACGTTGTTGTTATTTAAACAAAAATAGTTACTTGTCGAAGTTACAATTTTGAAAAAAATTTTAGAAAATTATACTGAGACTTGTTTATAGCAAAAGCGATCTTCATCGGTATGACACACTATGTAAAACGTCATTTTATAATTGACGGCGTTAAGAATCAACAACTAATCTGGTATGCCCTCGGAAGATGAATGCGTGATCGAAACAACAAAATCAAGGAAAGACCAGCTGTATCGAGAGTAATACAAGGGATAAAAAAAAACATTTAAAGATTGCCAAAAGAGGAACACACACACACACACACACACACACACACACACACACACACACACACACACACACAGACACACACACATATATATATATATATATATATATATATATATATCACTTACACTATATTGTACCTGATTAGATTACACTTACACTTTAAATTAGATTATACTTACTTAAGAAACGTATTTATTCCTTCATGTAACTCACCTAAGATAAAATAGTTGCCTACACAGATATATACAGGCACTACCAAACCTATTACTAAGACTGATCTGTGTGCTGGGGTTTTAAACTGGTTGAAATGTTTTTAGCACAGCTATAAAATGTTTTATTATCCACTCAATAATCGAAAACGAAAAAGTCGATGTTATTGGCTCGTCAATCAATCCAGAAGTTTTTATTTGAATGCACTCTAAGATTGCTGAGCCGTCTTAACGGTTATTTTTAGAATCTTTGAAATAAAAATGCTTTTTAGCGTTACCATTCAGTTAAAAAATAACAGTTGGCAATTCTTTATCGACGCAGTGAAATCTAGAATGTCTGCCATTAAATTTCTAGTGAACATTATGAAAATTGTAATTTAAACTCATAGCTTTCAATTTTACTAGTAGCATACGAAATAAAATACTAACTAATAAGTAAAAACAAAACGTAAGAAAATACTATTATTCCTGTGACGGAAATATTCCCTCAAATACGAGTCCAATAGATCTGAAAAGGTGGAGTATTTTTGTTTGTTTTGTTACGTTGTTTTACCGCCACAAGTAAACCTTTATTACTTACGCATGCGTTATTGTGTCAATGGCATTCTTACTATAATTTATTAACAAATGCTTGTAAATGGACCTATAAAAATGTGATCTATAAATGACTGTATTTAAAATTGTATTAGTTTGGGGGAAAATAGTACAATTTTAACAAAATCTTTTGATAATTCTTTGTGATTAAACTTTTGTTGAAAGAAAGGGAAGACACTAATTATTACAAAAGGCGTAAATTTATTAAATTATGTATAATAAAAACTCAAAATTCAAAAGGTTAAATGATATTTAAAAAGTAATACGGTTTAGTTTCCGAGTTGATGAATATAATCTCTCTCTCTCACACTCTCTCTCTCTCTCTCTCTCTCTCTCTCTCTCTCCCCTACTATACACCATCTATTATATTAGGCCTGATACATAACATACCTTCCTTAATAGCAGTAACATATTGAATGAAATGAAACCAGATTAATTTTTTTTTTAATACTAACCACCAAATTATTGTGCCATTTTAATCTAAGAGTGGTCTAGCTTTCGAAAATATTAAATTTATTTTAAAATGAAAATTTCAGAAAAAGGGTGTTTCCCGTTTATCTCCACGTCTCTGATACGACAATAAAAGGAATACGTGGTCATTTATTTCTTTATGTGGCCATGTGTGTCAGAGAGAGAGAAAGAGAGAGAGAGAGAGAGAGAGAGAGAGAGAGAGAGAGAGAGAGAGAGAGAGAGAGAGAGACGGGTGATTGTGTCAGAAAATTTGTCACGAAAAAAATTTTACACATAAAATAGCAGCATTTAACAGTTTGGTTAACAGAGCTATCAATGTACCACTTAGTCCTAGACGTTTTTATAAGGAAATTAATTATATCAAAGGAGTGGCTAGATATAACGATTTTGATGCTAAAATTATAGATAATATTGTTAGAAAACAAAGATTAAAATATGTTTTGAACACAACTACCACTCTTCAAAAAGAAGTTAAAAAATGTACTTTTATTAGTTTACCTTTCGATAATATTTTAACAAAAGGGTTAGACTCTATTTTTAAAAAGGTAAATGTTAAGATAGCCTATAAAACTCAAAATAAACTCAAGCATTTATTGTGTAACCCGAAAGATAAAATTCCAATGTTGGAAAAATCAGGTATTTATAAGATAATTTGTAGTACTTGTAACGAGATGTATATAGGTCAAACTAAAAGAAAAATTGTAACCAGATTTAAAGAACATCTTGCCCATATTAAATATGAAAGACCTGAAAAATCAAGTGTAGCAGAACATGTCCTTAGTAATCAGCATGATTTAGATAAAAATGTTATTTTAGCTAAATGTATAAACTCAAAAAAGTTACTTAATAGTTATGAAAGTGTTTTTATAGTCAAATCAAATTGTAAATTAATGAATGCAGATAAAGGACCTATTCCTTACTCACCATTATATACTTTACTTAAATAGCTTTCTTCAAATTACGATGTTTTAATCTAATTACTTTTAGTTTATTAATTGTTATTGCTGTAGTTTTTATTACATATGTATTATTATAATGTAATTTTTGACATAACCTATTTGGTTCCTGATGGCCGATCGTTATTTGTCGGTCGAGGGCGGAGAGGGGGCGGAGCTTACCTCACGCCTATATATAGAGACCGCGGAGAACGATTGGTATCATTCTAGTTTGTAACTTCTTGTGTGCTAGATTGTGTTTTGTAACTAGACCCTCTGATGATGATGACATGGTCATCGAAATGTACATAAGGGTTTAATCTTAAGTAACTTGTCTTATTTGTTATTTTTGATTATTTTTGTGGTATTGGGGTTCTTTTCAATATTTTTATTGTAATATATTGTACCACTGTGCTCTTGATATTGTGTAGTGTGTATATTATATCAGAATCCACCAGTCAAAGTAATATTCGAAAACTTAAATAATGAAAAATTGCGTTTTTTGTAAATCCTCTGTACAAAAATTTTCAAGTGGTAAAGATTTCATTAAAAATACCAGTACGTTCAGTCTTTTATAAAAACATTCTCTACAAATAGAAACGACATTTAGCATCACAGGTGAGCGACGATATTGATTTAACATTGCTCTGTCTATACACTTGCAATAATACAACAGTAGCCTAATCACCACGGAATTTGTACGCGTATGAGTCACACTACAACGTATGTTGAAACAATACTCCTTATTAACTTTTAAACTTCGGTGCTACCAACTTTTAAAGTGCTATCA